>JBAMBP010002809.1:0-43098 GCA_037044515.1 Phortica magna
ACTTGAACTCATCGAACGTAATTATTTTGTATGTGACTGGCATTTTGATGTTCAGCTTATGTTATACACACACAGCAAAAGATACATTTAAAGCAAACGTTGAAAAGAAAGAAGCATAAAAAAAGAAGAAGAAGCAAAGAGCTAAAAAAGGTTGTTGTATTTTAATGGTTTTTTGTAAGCAAATTTAATAAGGTTTGTTTAATGATTAATGGAAAATTGTTATTTTTATTATTATTATTATTATTATTGGCCATTAAACAATTAACAACTTGTTGAGAACATTGGATCTATAAAGATCTTCAAGTTATAAGTAGATACATTTTGAAAACGGGCCTAAAATTAGATGAGTTTAAAAATGCAATTTAAAAAAGGCGATATTAAAAGTGCGAAAAGGTTTCAAAAAAGTATATATATATATATATATGTATGTATCTAAGCTGCTATGCATGAGTGAAAGTGAAAGCAAAACCAAAAACAACAAAAAGAAAACAAAAGATTAAAAGATGTGACAACATTTAAAAAAAGAAATAAAGTTATTAGTGCATAATTAAATTTGAACAAGTTTTGCAAAGAAACAAAAAAAAAACAGCAAATAAAAATAAAAGTATCTACATGTATTTTTGTATATAACTGCAAAATGTTGTTAACGTGACATTTTTAAGCATATTTTTCTTTTGCTTTGAGATACTCAATGTTGTTGCTGCTGCTGTTGTTGTTGTTGTTGTTGTAGAAGAAGCAGCAGAGGAAAAAATAATGCAACGCTTACGGTTTTTGTACTTTGATTACTTCGTTTGTTGTTGCTGAAAAATAATATGCCAAAGCAGCTAAAACAACAACAACAACAAAAATATATCTATTGCACGTTTTTTATAGCCTCTACAAACTCTTATCTAAGTATGATGATGCTTTTTTCCGAAGTAAAAGTGGACATGTGAAATAGCTTAAGACATGTCTGTATGTCTGTCCGTCCGTATACACAAATGATTCTAGAACTGGAGAAATTTGGAGAGCTAGACTCAGGAGGTTCATGACAGTAGCTTAAGTTTTATAAGAGTTATGAATCTAAAATGTTTTTTATATAGATTTAATAAAAATACCTCTTTAATTATGAGTACCACAAAATAACCCTTAACACGCATTGTTGCCCCACCGAAATTTATTGTGCAATAAACTTAATTCATATTGGCACTGCTTTATCATTATGCTCATAACTGCAGCACTGCTTTATATATGATGTCTTGAATATTATAATAAATGAGCAATGTCGGATTTAAAATGTTTCTTGGATTTGGGGCATGGCAACGCCTATCATTTGTGTGCAGTGTATAATACAGTCCAATATACTCGACTAAAACACCTTTTTTCAAATTTTTTATGTTGTTTTTTTTTTTTGTTGTTGTTGCAGTCTTGTTGCAGACTAAAGTGTGCTTTTCATTTTAATTTTTTTTTGTTCGTTTTTTTTTTTTTTTCCTTTTATAATTTTATTTAAGTGAAATCTCGCACTCAGCACAAAACTGGGTTAGTTATTTTTATCATATTCAGCATAAATATTTTCATTTAAAATTACGTTGTCTATGTTATTGTTGTTGTTGTTGTTGTTGGCTTGTGTGTGTTAGACATGTTGCTTTTGTCTCACTTCTCAATGCAATATTGTTGCTTTTATTGTTTGTTAAGCAAAATAAAAGAACGAAAAAAAGAAGTTATGAATTGAATGTAAAAAATGTCATTTAGAGGCATGCATGAAAGCAAAAACCAACAACAACAACAACAACAAATAATAAGTTACTGTTATTGTTATTGTTGCCGTTAGCGTCGCCGTTGCTGATACAAGATTTGATCTTGAAGTGTTCTTGAAAATGTCGTTTTCTATTTGTTCATTCATTCATTCGCTCATTTGTTTGTTTGTAAACAAAAGCGCGATAAAGTTGTATTTCATTTTAATTGTGACGTAAAATCACGACTCATTCTCATTTTATTTATGAAAATCACACTTTGTGTTTTGTTTGTCATTAGAAGATTTAAATATATTATTTGCTAAAATAGAAATTTATTAAAAGTCTATTAAACATTTTATATACTCATTGTTCTAAAGCCTTGTTTGGTTAGAGTATCTATAGTAGAATTTTAATAAGTTCTAAGCAAAAAAAAATCTGTGGAGAAGCCTTGATTTTATGCTGTTTACCGAACATCTATCTAAAGTAGTGAAGTGTCTATAGTACTGAAGTGTCTTTAGTAAGAAAGTATCTATATAAAAAGGTTATCTATAGTAGTAAAGTGTTTATTCTAGTGAAGCATCTATTGTAGGGAAGTAGTAATAGTAGTAAAGTATCTATAGTAGGGAAGTATCTTTAGTAGTGAAGTATTTATTGTAGTAAAGTATCTATAATAAGGAAGTGTCTATAGTAATAACGTGTCTATAGTAGTGAAGTATCTATAGTAGTAAAGTATCTATAGTAATAGCGTGTATAGTAGTGAAGTATTTATAGTAGAAAAATATCTATTGTAGAATATTAATTAATTCTAAGAAAAGAAAAATTCTATAATGTACTCAAGTACTACTCTACTAAGCGCACAACTCAAGTGTAGATACACGATGAAATTGTTTTCTTGCTGCTGATATCTTGAAAATTTCACATTGTATATTGTATCTAAGAAGCTATGACATAACTAGCATATTATCTCAAAGCACTTGACTTGGTTTTTTGTTTTTATTTTATTTTTTTTTTTTTTTGTTTAAGAATTATCTTCAATTCACACTCACATAATGAAAGAGTTGTGCTTTGAAGGTTAACTCATTACTCGACTCATGTATCTCAACTTAAAGCCAACTATTTGTAAGTCTTAAAGACTAATTTATGTCTGACTGTTAGTTCAATGCATTTTATAGTTTTTGTTTCGTTATTTTTTCGACAACATTCAACAAGGTCATTAGTATCACAGATACAACAACCAAGCAACGCAACAACGTAAATGAACCCGAAAAAGAAATGAGAAAAATAAAAGAATTTATGAGATATTTTCAAAGAGAGGGCAAAAGTGTTTGTGCATGCGGAAATTCAACTTGAAACCTGTTTCATTTGGAAAAAACAACAACAACAACAGCAGCAAAAACGACAACGACGACAAGTAGTTATTACGACGTGTCGAACGGGGGAGGACGAACGGACAGATGAACTACCGGACGGACGGATGGACGGAACAAATGGTTTGATAGTATGACAAAGCGACAGCTGTGCTGAAGGAACAAAGAGACACAGGATAGCATTAAAAGAGAGAAGAGAAGAGAATGCAAAGCAACCGCGATCCGAAACGATGCGATGCGACGCGCATGTTAAGCAAAACAAAATGGTTGCTTTTGTTGTTGTTGTTCTTTTAATTTTTTTTTTATTATTATTTTGGCTGCATTGAATTGAACTCTTACGAAAATTGAATGCTTTGCTTGCTCGCTCTTGTTCCACTTTGCGTCCGTTCCTTTTATTTCGTTCGTTCGTTCGTTCGTTTCTTTATTGTTGCTTTTTTTGTTGTTTCGTTTTATTGCTCTAACTGACGTGTCAGTTGCTGTTGATGTTGTTGTTGCTGCTGCTGTACAGCTTCCTCTTGGAATTAGCATGAATCATACCTGTTCATTTTTCAGTTGAACAAAATTTCCGAAATTTTCACTATTGCAGGTGATGGCTGAAGTTGTTGTTGTTGTTTGTGTTGTGTTGTGTTGTTGTTGCTATTGTTGATGACTTGAGGATAACAGCAAACTTGCGCTTGCTCGCTCGCTCACACACACACACATTTAATCACCCGCATATAATTTTGTATGCATGCAGGCACTTGTTTGTGTTTCTGTATGTGCGTGCGTGTGCGTGCGTGTGTGTGTGTGTGTTGGTGTTGTTTGTCTTGCTCGCTTAGCTTGTTTTATCTTTCCCTTTCTGATTCATGTCATAACTTTTTCTTTTTCTTACGGTTCGCTTACCTAGTTAGTTGTTTTTGCTGTTGTTGTTGTTGTTGTACATATATATGCGTTTTAGCAGATTAGCATTTTAGCATCTTTTTTGCAGCGACTTTTGCTTGTGCTTGTGCTCTGTGCTCTGTGAACAACACTCATTTGTCATACGCGTCCCGACCCGCTAAGTAAACCGACGTCTTTGTGCACAAGTGTTATTTGCGCTGCTCATGTGTTTTTAAATAAAAATTTGATTAATCATAATTTCATAATTCGCTTAGACATGGTTTAATTATTATTGTTGTTGTTGTGCTTCTTCTTCCCGTGAATGTCAGTTATAACGCAGAATTTGTGTTTGTATCTAACAGAGAAACCCTTTTTTACCATCGCTAAACGCATGTTTAACGAATTCTGGGACAATGAACCAAACTGTTATAGTCTTGAATATAACAGAGGTGAGTTTATTGGGCGGCGAGTGGAAGGAGTTTACTATTATATGTGATAATGTTAAAACTAAAAAAATAATTGTTTGTTGTTGTTTGTTATCATTGCAGATACTTCATATGAGAAGGCATGCCGACGCGGCTCAGCGCCAACGACGCCCATTTTGGGTCAGAAACAGAATCAACAGGAGCACAACACGACTTCACGCTTTACGAATTTCTTTACAAAAAGGTAAGTCAACAAATCTGACTTCTTTCAGAAGCAATAAAATTTAACCTCATAAACCATTGTTTCGACAGATCGAATCCATTGAAACGCACCAAATCGGTTACCAAATTAGAGCGCACCAAAAGAGGCTCCGGCGGCCTGAGGGGCTCACGTTCGCACGAGAGTTTGCTCTCCAGTCATGCGGTCATGTCGACAATCGGTGAGCCCAAAATGATAATAATGATTTCGACTTAATACTAATGCCGTAATGCCCCTCCCACCCCTAGATCTCTCGTGCACAGGCGCCGTTGGCGTAGCGCCAGTGCATCAATCGGTGCTTGGCCGCCGTTATTGTTTCCAGGTGCGCGGCGGGCCACGGGGCGAGCGTTACTACTCATGCGGCTCACGGCAGGAGCGTGACCTCTGGATATACTCATTACGCTGTTCGATAGCGCCGAATGCTGAGCATACGCGACGCACGGACAACTCGATAAAGATGTGGGTCTATGAGGCGAAGAATCTGCCACCGAAGAAGAAATACTTTTGTGAATTGCACTTGGATAAAACGCTGTACGGCCGTACAAGCGTTAAACTGCAAACGGATCTCTTATTTTGGGGCGAATATTTCGATTTTCCCGATATACCTGAAATCAATGTCATAACGGTGAATGTGTTTCGTGAGGTGGAGAAGAAGAAGAAGCGCGATAAATACCAATTTGTGGGCTCCGTGAAAATACCGATACATGAGGTCACCTCACGGCTCTTCTGCGAGGATTGGTATCCGATATTAAGCGAGAAAACCGATAGTTTGAATCGTAATGGCAAAGACGTCAATCCCACATTGCGCATTAAGTGTCGCTTCCAAAGCACCGACATACTGCCAATCAATGTGTACGCGAATTTTCTCAATTACCTCAAGGAGAACTACAAACATGTCTGCGAGACACTCGAGCCCGTCATTGGCGTCAAGGCGAAGGAGGACATCGGCCAGGCGCTGGTCTTGCTCATGCATGCCCAAGGGCTGGCGGGCGCCTTTCTCACCGATGTCGTGGCGCTGGATTTGTTGCGCGTTGGCGATCAACGTCTGACATTCCGCGGCAATTCGCTGGCCACCAAGAGCATGGAGGCCTTTCTGAAGCTAACCGGCGAACAGTATTTACAGGACACGCTCTCCGGCCCCATCAACGAGATCATACAATCGGATCGCGACTGTGAAGTCGATCCGACCAAGGCAACCGGCTCGCTGCAGCGTCAACAGGCCTCCTTGCGTGCCGCCGTGCGCAATGCCTGGCAATGCATCTACGAATCGCACAAACACTTTCCGCCCCAGTTGCGCGCCTGCTTTGCGACATTCCGCGAACGTTTGCTGGAAATCGGACGCCAGGACATGGCCGACAATCTAATCTCCGCCTCGATATTTCTACGCTTTCTCTGTCCGGCCATATTGTCGCCGTCGTTGTTCAACATCACCAATGAATTGCCCTCAACGCGCGCCACGCGCAATCTCACGCTTGTCGCCAAAACGCTGCAAACGCTTGCGAATTTTACGCGCTTCCAGGGCAAAGAGGATTTCATGGAGTTCCTCAATGATTTCCTTGAACAGGAGGCGGCGCGCATGCAACAGTTCTTGGAGCGCATCTCAACGCGACCGGAGCACACGACGCCGGAGTCGATACTCGATTGGGCGGGCTATATCGATCAGGGCAAGCAGCTCTCCATATTGCACACGTTGCTCAGCGAGAGCATCACCAAATTGCCGGAGGCGCGTCAGCATGCGCTCGATCCGCTCCAGCATATACTCGATGACATAACAAAGGCCAAAGAACACAACAGTTATCTACAACAACAACAGCAGCAGCAGCAACAACAACAACAACATATGGCTATGTGCGACAATCAGGAGAATCGTAATCCGGATGATTTGCATGGCGGCTGCAAGCCAAATGGCAATGCGAATGCTTCGCTTGCCTCGTCCAGCGCATCGACGACCACAACAACAACCATTACAATGTTGCAACAACAAGCGCAGCCGCAGCACGCGGTCGTCACGAAGCCGCTGCCAGCTGAGCGTGGCATTATGCGTGGCGTGCTCACGCCCAGTTCATTGGAGAAGAATATATTTCGCTATAATGATCCCACAGTGAATGGCATGCGTCAGCAACAACAACAGCAGCAGCAAGACCAACAACAACAACAACAACAGCAGCAGCAGCAGCATCATCATTTGTTGCTTGATCGTCGCCAGTCGAATTCGCAGAGCTCCATTGCGGCCTTGCAACATGCGCAATCGCAGAGCTCCATGACCTCGTCATCGCTCAATGGCAGCAGCAACAATCTGTTGATGTCTACGAGCCTGCAACAGCAGCAGCAGCAACATCATGGCGTGCCACCGCCTGCGCCACAAACGAGCGCCGCCAACACCATTGAACGCATGGGCGGCGGCGGCAGTCAATCATCAACCGGAGCCGGCGCCACAGCAACAACAACCGCCTCGACATCATCCACATCCTCATTGGCGGCATACGGCATGCCCACTTATGGCGGCGGCGGCGGCAATCACCTTAGCCACAATGGCGGCGGCGGCGGCAATGAATATGACAGCACGCGATCGCGCACCTTGCCGCGTGGCAACAACAACAGCTACGACGACTTGAATGGCGATTTCATACAAATCTCTGGCTTGGACACAAGCAGCGCCTTTGTGCGCAAATCGCCCACGCCCATGTTGAAGTCGGGCGCGGGTGCCGGCGGCGGTGGCAATCAAATGCGGCACAAGCTCATGTCGGCCAATGCCTCAAATGTCAGTCTGACGTTGAGCGATGTGCAAGTGCATGGCAACGCCACGCCGGGCAAACTTAATCTCGGCATACCCGATCACTCGAATCACAAATTGCACGCCGCTGCCGCCAGTGCCGCCGCTGGCAGTGCCGGTGGCGCCATCTATCAGCGCGGCGCGCATATGCCGCGCAATGTAAATCCAAACTCGAATATGCCCATGAATCTGGAGGATTTGGCAGATCTCTTTGAATACGCTGAGGAGCATGCGGTCGGCGAGCATGGCATGCACAATGGCGGCGGCGGCGCTGCTGGCGTCGTTGGCATTGCAGTGGGTGGCGGCGGTGGCGGTGGTGGCGCGGTTTATAAGCCATCATCCGCCGGCAGCCATCATCTGCATCAGCAACATCAGGCCAAGGAACAGCTGTCGGCCAAGAGCAGTCATTGCAGTTCGGGCTACCAAAGTATTTCGACAAATCCGTCGCCGTCACAATCCTCGAGTCCCGTCGAGAGTCACTTGGTTGTGGTGGGCGGCGGCGGTGGGGCAACAAAAATGAGCGCGCCCTTGGCGTTTAAGAATCCCACTTATCAGCTGCAAGGTGCGGCCGCACAGCAGCAGCAATTGATGCCACACCATCTGCCACAGCAACAACAACAACAACAGCAGCAGCAGCGTGGCAATTATAGCGGCAATGGGGGCAACGGTGGGGGCGGGGGCTATCAGCAAACTCAGCTGTACGTGAATCGCATGAAGCCGCACGGCAGTGGCATCGTTGCCGCACGTGCCGCATTCCTCAACAGCGGCGGCTGCATTGATGCCACACTCACGCCCTCCTCCTCCGACGAACGCTTGTCTAGTGAACACAACTATCATGGCTACCATGGCGGCGCTGCGGCCAAGCCGATGCGTTCGCCCTCCGAGGGTCATCTGGAGGCGCAACGTTCGCTCAGTGGCGGCAGCAGTTCATCCTCATCCAGCAAGCATGTTGTTGTTGTTGGCGGCGGTGGCGGGCACTACAACAACAAGCGCGATGACATTTACGGCCAAGCGAATGGGCAACAACAACAACATGCCACACAGCACACCAACAACAACAACAATGGCGGCTATTACGGCATGAGCGGCAGCGGTGGCGGCGGCGGCGGTGGCAACTCAGCGGCCCAGGCATACATGATGATGAGCGGCGCAACGCCACAGCTCGCCAAGGCCGCCGGTCTGAACGCTTTGCATGCGAGCGTAAGTGGCGCCAATGGTGGGGGCGGGGGTGGCGGTGTGCGTTACCAGCGACGCTTGAGCTTGGATTCAGCGCGTACGCTCTCGGACAGTTCGACGGACACGGAAGGTAAGTAATTGCAATGACATGTGCTATAAAACTCAATCTAACCTCAAAATCAAACACTAGGACAATGTCAGGCGCAGGAGGGCAAGCGACGTCGTCATCCACGTGCGAATACAAATCACAATGAGACGCACAACAACACGAGTATTAATCACAATGTCCCGCTTGGCATCGGTGGCGGCGGGGGCGGCAACAATTACGATCAAAATGGCGAGATACAATTGCTGCAGGAGACGCTCGACACGTTGCGGCACACGCTCGATCGCGACGAGGCCGAATTGCGTGACTCGAGCGATGAACTCTTTGCGCTCAGTCGACCCAACGGCGCCGGCGGCGGTGGCATGTGTGGCATTGGCGGCGGCGGCGGCGGTGGGATCGGCGGACCGAACAGCGCCAGCAATCTGAGCATGCAATCGGAGTCGACCATGCGGAGCATCATTGACAGGTGTGTAGAATTGAGCAAAGTGAGGCATATTGACACTGGTATTAGAAAACCGCTTGCTTCTCGTCTTGATAGGTTGATAACCATGGAGGAGGAGCTGCGGCGCGAGCAATTGAAAATGTCGGAAGCGTTGTCGCACAAGCAGCGTGTCATCGAGGAGCAGGGGCAGCAGATTGCGGCGCTTGATGCGGCAAACAGTCGTTTACTGAGTGCGCTCACGGCGTTGCGTCAGCGCTATGAAACGCAGCAGCAACAACAGCAACAACAACAGCAGCAGCAGCAGCAGCAACAACAATAACAGCAGCAACAACAACAAAAGCAAAAGCAACAAGCACCAAAGAATCCAAAGTGAGCGCGTTGTGGTGCAATGCGAGGCAGTCTAATTTAACACACACAAACACACACACACACACACACACACACATGCATAAATGCAAACAATTAAAGAGACACAGTTACACAACTGCACACGCATAAACGTTGTGCACACAATAAATTAAAATTACAAACATAAATTTATATATACATACATATATATATATATGTATATAAATACAATTAATATATACCTACATACATACATATATGCTGCATACAAAAGAAAATGAAATGAAAAAGAAACATATATATTATTATTATTATTATTATAAATCTAAGTGCATTTTTTTTTGTCAAATGTTTTTTTTTTTTTCTGTCTTTGTTTTAAATATTGTGTTTAAAGCCTTATAAAATATTATCTATCTCGATATAAATATAAATTATTTAATTTTATGTATTAAACCAACAAGAAACTTCAATTCTATCAACATTTAAAGAGGTTTAAATGAAAAACCGCACAGGAAACCAACAAAAACAAAAAAAAAACTACAAAAACACCAACAAATAAAACCTAACCAAAGTTTTTAATAAAAGCGATAAATGGTTTGTTTTAAAGAAGTAAAAAAAAACCGTACTTGATTTCTCTTTTTTTTTTAATAGTAAAATCGCTCGACTTCAAGTTTCAATACGCTTATGTTACAAAGCAACAACTGGCACATGCAGCAAGCTAATATGCGCAAACTACGACGCCTAAGCCAAGTTGTAATGCTTGATTTAACGCATGTGGCGCTGGGCGTCAGCGAAGACATACCGCAGTCTAACATGCACAAACCATTTACTTTAACGTATGTGCTGTGCATGCCGCTAAGCAACATAAATGAATGCAATATTGAACACAGTTGGTTGACGTGTATAAAAAGGATGACTGCAAATATTTTTGTAATTTCGTGACCTTCAAAAAAAATGTTTTTTTTGGTTATTTTGCGTCAGTGTAGAATTTTAGCTGCAATTTATGCACACGTGCCATGAAATCAAAGCGAAACCAGCAATTGGCCAGCCCACATACATTTGAAAATGCATATTAAGTAAATATAATTAATATTGCAGCACACACTGTAACTGTAATATGCATGCGTCGTCGGCCGACACGTATGGCGAACGTATAAAAGTGCGTCGACAGCGACGCGTGCCATGTGTGTACTGGAAAGCGTCGCAGCGCCATGTTGGATGACAAATTGTTTATGCGTGTGCAAAAGTTCTCATTTGGCTTGGTGGGCATCGACATTCATGCATCGACAAATGTCGGTGACCGCAAGCTGTTGTCGTATGCACACGCCTTCTCGGTGCTGCTGTTCATTGTGCCGCTGGTGTCTGGCATGGCCGCCAGTCGCGAAGATCTCGATCAGGTGACCGAGGGCATGTCTTCGCTGACGGCATGTTTGTTGACAATGTACAAGTTCTGTTACTTTTTGATGAAGCGCGGGCACATGATTGAACTGACGCATGCGACCCGAGCTATTATGACGGCGGGTAAGTATTTGTCTAAAGCACAAACGCATGGCAAATATATGTATAATTTAATTTAATTTAAATTGCGCACAGAGTCACGCACGCACGCCAAGCACGCTGCGATTGTCGAGCACGCAATTGCACGAGAGCAATTGTTGAGCAAAGCGTATACGTTCAGCTATTGGCTGCTCTTGTTACTGGCGGGCATCAAGCCCATCACACTCATGGCGCTAAACTACCTGAGCACCGGCCATGTCCAGTATATACTGCCCTATGTGACAATGTAAGTAGTTGGCACATATGATGATGCGAAACAAACAATCAAACGCAAAATTCTCTGTGCAGTTTTCCCTTTAGCACAGATCATTTGGTGACCTTCGTGCCGATATTTCTGTGGAGTTGGTCAATCGGCTTCTCGGTCATCGTTATGGCCACCTGCACGGACACCTTGCTCTTTGCATTCATCTACAATATCGGCGCAATCTTTCAGATTGGTCAGCATAAAATTCGCACCTTTCAGCCAACTGGCGGCCATAATGAGCAGCGCGACTTGAGCGAGTTCTTCAAATTCCATCAAAGTTGCTTGGCGATCGCGACACAGCTGCGTGGCCTATACAAGCCCATCATATTCGTGCAGTTTCTGGTCATTTCCATACAGCTTTGCGTTACCGGCTTTCAAGTGGCGGACAAGTTTGGCCAGCCGGAGAGCATTTACTTTATGTCGTTCGGTCTGACATTGCTGATGAATGTTTACATTTACTCGCACTGTGGCGAAATCTTGAAGACGGAGAGTCTGGGCCTTGCGCTAGCCATATACGAATGCCCGTGGTACGATTTGAGACCGGAATGCAAACGTAGTCTCATCGTTGCCGGCATGCGCGCCCAGTATCCGTGCCTGCTCAGTGGCTTCGTCTTTGAGGCCAACATGGAGACTTATGCCGTGGTAAATAACAAGCGTTGATATTATAAATGTTATATATATATATGAGATTCTTATGGCTTTTCAGATACTGAAGTCGTCTGTGTCCTATATAACCATGTTGCGCTCTTTCACTTAGGCGTGCCACACGAAAAAGGGCAATCGAAGCTGATTTTTTGTTATTATTATGTGTTTTAAAATTTATTGTATAAAATAAAATGTATCTCGAACAACGAATATGCAAGATTACTTACTATAAGAACCTTATATAGTATGAGTTGGTTGAATGTGTCATCATTTGATTGTTTACTTCAATCCTAAAATATGTTATATTTTAAGGCTTAGGGCAGCAACTAATGTTGGCTTAGTCATTAGAGTGCTTGATTATATGGGTTTGATCCAAAATAAATATACAATTCCAATGTCAATCAATGCAAATATATCGTATTTCCAGAACCATGGAATTTCATTTGCATTATTCTTTGAAATTCCAATTTATAGTTTTGCTAATTTCTCAAGAGAACATGAACAAATAAGCGCTTCTTTGTTGTTTCTTATAAAAGTCTTCTTTATTAGTTTTCAAGATACATGTTTCTTATCTGTAGTGTTCATGCTATGTCGTGACTGTACTAAAGTCGCTTCAGGTGAATGGCAAAGCGTCGTGAGCCGCCAACTTTCTCGTTAACTTGCGAACCAATGTGCGGACACCAACAGATTCTCTTTTTCCGGAGGAATTAATAATTCCGTAGCCGAAATCAGTTGCCAAACGGGTAATTTCCGGTGCCCAATTAACGAATCAACTATGCAGGCACAAATTATAGGCTTGCAAAATGACGAATGAGTGCCTATAAAAGCTGTTCAAATAGTTCGCAGGGCACAAGTTTGAATTGTGACAAGAGTTGAAGAAATGACAGTCTCACTCGAAGGGTTTCAGCTTGAGGGGCTTTGATATAGTCGCCGAGACGAGTGACAGCGATCCCATGGTCTTGGGCATTCAGCATGTGAGTCTGCCCATCGATGTCCGTGGTCTTCGTGGGCATTAAATCGCTGGCATCTAAAGTGCGAAGGGCACCCTTCAAATTGCCCTTTGTGGCGCTGTAAGTTGCGCAGTTGTGTTGCACTCCTCTAACGCTTCATCGGTCGCCACTTTCAGTTATCCCTGGAGCACGTCTTCTGTGTGGAATTTAATATGTTCGTGCACAGCCGTCGCCATGACTAGAAGCTTCAATGCGCTTCGCCTTCAACAATAGTCTCTCCGATTGCACAAAAGAAATTGCATTGCTTTGCCAAACAAAGCCGTGGCTCAATGGCGCCGAGCAACGTTTGTGCATTGAAATCGTGCTCCTTACTCAGGAATGTCTGTCGCATCTCTTTCAAAGGTTCGTCCCTTTCAGTTCTTCAGCAATTCGGTGCAATTGTGCATGGTTGGCATGCAAGTCTCCTGCACATTTCTTCAGTCGGCATGCAGCGATGGCTGGCTGGACGTAACTGCCATGACTTAAGTCCCACCACCGACGGCTCCGGCCTTATTGTTCAGGCCAATCTGGCGACCTTCATGCACCAACTTTGAAACACATTGATTGAGTTTATAGTTGATTTGCAACAGATTGACTTAAGTCCAGGCCAGTCACTTGTGCTCAACGACATACTAGCGCCAAAATGCATGCAATAGTTTCACATTGTTGTCGTTGTTGTTGTTGTTGCTATAAATACGATTTATCGCTATGACGTAAAACGCCAAACAGAAACTTATCAAATTTTATAGTAATTTACAGCAGGCGAAAAGTTTAAATACGGTTTGTGATCAATTATGTTTTTGAATAATGTTAGTTTGTATAAACACTTTTGAGTTGAGTTGCTCTGTGAGTCCCACAGCGCTGAGCGCACTCAACGCTTGCTGTTAGTCACACAATTATTAATATTATTAGTTGCCCATCGACGGCCAATCGACCTGCACGCCGTATAGAACAGCCAAATGTTTAGATACTTCTGCGTATTGTTTGTCTGTCTGCTGGTCTATGCCGCGGCGCAGGCATCACTCGCGCGGGGGCGATTCTACAGCGAAGGTGAGTGTGAGCCGTTAAACGTTGCATCTTTTAATCAATTTCGGTTACAGAGAATCCGGGTAGGTGCACGTACGAGTCGTTGGTGCTCAGTCCCGGCGAATCCGCAAAGCCGCCTGGCGAATGCGCACTTGTCACATGCGATTCCGAAGACGGTTGGACAACCATCGAGTGGTGAGTTGACTCCCCACCACTTTGTGGCGTTCATTGATCTATGTTTCTTTCGGCAACAGTTGCATAGCCATTCAGCCGCCGCCACAATGCGAGTGGTCCGGTTTCGTGGACGTAAATGCGCCGTATCCGGCCTGCTGTGCTCGTCATTACAATTGTCTGGCTGATCTTCCAAGTAATGAGACCTTACTTGAGGCACGCGTCTATCAGGAGAATGTGCACAACATGCTGGGCGCATCTGTAGCCGCTTTGGTTAATCCGGAAGTGCCATTGGTAGAGCACAGCAGCTAAGTTTGACATCATCGCTTGTAATAAACCTTTATTTATGTGCATATATGGAAATTTTATCTAATCATCTTTGTTTATGGTTGCAGTTAGCGTGGGTTGTTGTTTAATAAATAAGTATGTAATTTTTATAATATAAATTAATACTTTTTATTTACTATTTTTATATTTTTATATATATTTTATTATTTAAAAAACCGTTTAATACTACATGAAAAAATAAAAAAAAATAACAAGAAACCAAAAATAAACAAGAAAGCCACGGGCATGTTAGCAACATTCATTTTCTCTGTTACCAGCAGACACGAAAAAGAGACGCGACGAGTAAAGCGAGAAAGAAGTATAAAAAAACGCCGCTCTAAATGGGACTGAACATCGGGCTAACAGCCCTGTTAATCATTATCACTGTGAAATTCAATTTGGACAGCTGATCATGCTCTTTTAAGCGGCATTCGCAATGATCGAGGTGTTATTGTGAATGACACACGCACTTGTAAGAACAGCTGTGGAAATTGCAATTCACTATAATGATCGTGCCATTTTGGTTATTTTTAAGCTAAGAAGAAGCTGATTGGATTAACGGTTTTTATTATTTAAGATTTTAAATTATTTAAAAAAAAAACAACTTAGTATACACAAAATAAATACATATGAATACAAAAAAAAAACATGTTGGTTATCGCACTTTTAAATAAGCTTAGTGCAATCGTAGGTGCGTTCACAGCATGAAGGGAAGGGACGGTTTGTGTTAGCGAAATCACGCTGCTTGCAACCCTTTGGCGGCGCAACAGCATCGCATGTCTTGAACATGGCATGGCCGTTCTCCAAGCAGGTAACGCCGGCGCAAGGATGATTGGGTGCCTTGCCGGTCTGGCCGGGCGACATGATTGTGTTCGCATCGAAGACGCATTTGCCGGGATAGGCTACGACAGCGAAGTAGATAAAGATTTTGTTATACTTTTACTTTATTTTGTGTACTCACTAGGATTGCTAAAGTCAGCGCGTCCAATGGCGGCGTCTACGCTGTAGAAAGCAGCACTCGACAGAATGAGGAAAGCGGCAACGGCAAAGTATTTCATTTTGTTAAATTGTTTTGTGTGTGTGGTGTGCGTGTGTGCTGAACTGAATTCCTACTGCTCCTGTTGCTTGGCTGTGTGTGCTGCGACTGATGTTCTTCCAGGCTGAGCTTGTCAGTTTTTATAATCAAGTGGCGCGTCAACAACGACGCACACGATATTTGGGAACGGAACAACGCCGTTATCACGCAGTTCACTAGCACGCCGACGTCATAAACAACATGATCGAAAACAACAACAACACAAGCATCATTGCGCTCCAGTAATCAATGTTTATCACTTACTGTGCCAATTCTGGTTCCTTTGAAATTCGGCTTTGTCAACACACGTCGGCGACCTACAACAACAATAATGGCGACGACGACGACGACCGGCCGGACCGAACGGCGTCTGTTTTTTGGTATTGCAGTACATAAATTCAAAATAATTTATTATCATTTTAGTACTTATTTCATACTTAAATATTTAATTTAATATGAAATCGTTTATTGTGCTGTGGTTATCGCTGGCTTAGTTTGTACATTGACTTTTACTTTTGCTGCTTTGTTGTTGTGCTTGTGCTTGTTGTTGTTGTTTATATTTTGTCATCGATTTATTATTTGGGAATTTTGAAAAAAATGTTTATTCATTTACAGGTTGGATCGCATTTTTGTGGTCGGCACTTGGCGCCGTTTGAACTCATTCTTTTTTGCCACTTGACGCGACTCACAGGCGGCTTCGCTTTGTAAGGCACTTGCATGCCAGAGCTGAACACTTATAATATTTCCTCTTATTGCAGGCGCACTCTAGATCTAGACAAATGGCAATTGATCCGTGGCTATAAAGTTTCCAAAATTGGCCGACCAAGCGTACACAAAAATTCCTTAAATTATATATTTCTATATATGTAAGTAAGACAACATTAAAGTTATAATTTTGAGTTCACTATGACCCTTGAACTTTAGATGTATGAATCCGCTATTAGTGCCGCTGCTACATGTCCCAGAGACGGACACTTCAATCGGTGCTTCCGTTTGGGCGCATGATGTGCTTCACTGTACGGGAATTTTTATAAATTCCCAAGCGATCTTTGAACTTATGCGATAAGGTGTCAAAAAAAGGAGCCTGCACGCTTATAAATTATAATTGGAATTTTGTTGTTGCTTGTGTTGCTGCATGCGTTTCCCCCCTGCGAATAACTTGAACGCTCGTTGGCCGTTAATTAGCGCGCTCACTGGCAATTGAGCGCCTGCGCAATGCATTGCGATCGCAACGTGACTAATTAAACATGTTTATGAAGTCAATAACATTTTTTGTTGCTGTGCGCTTTGTCTTTTTGATTTCTTTCACGATTTCATAATACTTATTAAAAGCACACGGAAGTCTTGAAATGTTGTATTAATTGTTTTAAGTGCCGCATTTATTGTAGTTAATTAATTGTCAATGGTTGTCAACTTGTGCGCATCGTTATTTCAGCTTTTTTCTGAGCGAGTGCGAGTTGCACATTGACCCCGGCTTGGGTCATACAAGTATAAACATGAACTCCTAGAACACCTTGTCAATCATTCTATGCTTAAGTGTCATGTATAGAAATGAAAAAAGAGTTAAAGGATAAAGGCTTGGGTTAAGGGATCTCTGGATAAGCGTTTTCTTTAAAAGTCTTGCTAGCATATGAACGATCAGGTTCACTTAACCGAACAGTCTAAGTAATCCTCGGTTGCATTACTATACCATTCTAGTTGAGTCTTCTTCATTGCGTGTTATGCGCCTGAAAGTTGTCTACCATTAAAGGGTTCTTGAATTTTTTTTTATTAAATATTTATTATGTTTTTCTCATTGTGATAATAATTTTAATCGTAAATACATCATTTTTTTTTTTTTTGGTTTCGGGCTTTTCTTTTTTCTTGTTCTTTATTGTTAATACATGTGTATATAGTTTTATTTAGTAAATATATTTTTTTTTATTTATGTTTATTCATTCCTCATTGTTTTTTTTTTATGTCATTATAATTTTAATGCTTGTATGATTTTTTTTTTTATTATTTTGCATTAATTTTTTTTCTCTTCTTTGTTTCTACAATTACATGGTATTTTTTCTTCAACGCCAATTTTTTTTTAATTTTTCTAATTCTTGTTTTGTTTTTGTTAATTAATTTATGTTTCGTTCAATTAATTATAAAATTTTTTATTGTTGTTATTATTATTTTTCCTTGCTTTATGTTGTTTCTCTTAAAAAAAATTGCTGCCGCTTATTTTCGTCTATATTTAATTTTATATATATATATAAAAAAAAAAAAATATAACAAAAATATGCGAAAACGTAAAAAAAAATTGAAGTAACATTTTTTCCACATTTAAAACACACACAGAAAAAAGTTGTACATTTATAAAACTTTTTTTTGGATTCTTGTTTTTTGGATAAGTAATTTTTGCTTATATCTTTTGTTCTTCGTCGTCCTTCGTTTCATTCTTCGTATTTTTTTCTCTTCTTTCTTTTTTTTAGGTTATACACAATTAAAAAAGTAACAATTACAATAAAATTAGTTTTAACACATTTTCTTCTCTCTTGTTTTTTTCATTTTTTCGCTCATATTCAATAAGTATAATATATCTATATATATATATATGTGTGTATATATATATATGTAAAGTTCTATATTCAGTTGAGGCGCTCTAAAAAATAAACAATTCATTAAAAATCGTGTAAATATGACGGCGCTTTGCAGTTTTCGCAACTGATCTCATTTAATTCAAACAAATGCGTTAACTGATTTAAAGGTTCTTCAATCATTTCTCTTACAAACAAAGTTTTCTTTTCTTGTTTTTTTTGTAACTAACAAAAAACACATTTTTTTGCTTTCCCTTTTCATTTCCTTCTTTTTATTATTTATTTTTTATTTTATTTTTAATATTTTTTTATTTTTTTTGTTTATGTATTTTGCGGACTTCATGTTTTTAAATGAACTCTAATATTTTTCTTACTGTACAATTTAAATGCGGGACTTATTTTTTGCTTAAGGACTTTCAGAACAATTGCTTACATTTATCTTGGGCATTGGTTTTCTTCAGTGTAGTTAGCTGGAGCATTAATTCGTTTGTGCCATTGAGGGGAGTAAACAAAAGAGGTTAGAACTTTCTACAATTTTTGGACAACATGAACGTTCGTTCGATCGACCACCACCAATAGCGCTCGGGTCATGCGCAACAATTCACCACGGTCGGCACTTTAGCTCACCACATTCCAACATTCGTAATATTACATACTCATATGTCACATTGGCTTACACAGCACATATGATTGTTCAGTTTGAACAAATGTTAACTTGGAAGTTGTGTCTGAAATGTTTTTGTTGTTTTGGTTGTTTATTTAGGAACGTTGGAATTTGGTGGACTAGAATGGCAGCAGTGCTACTCACTTGCACACAGCTTTGGCTTTGGTGGTACGAGTAGTGAGCACAGGTGGCTTAACTATTGAACTGTCGTATGTTTACAGTGTTTTGGGTTTGTTGATAAGGTGTGTAAAGCGTTCGTTCATTGACATCGGAATTCGCCGAGAGCGCCACCAACATAAAAGGCAAAGAACGAACACACGCGCTGAAAATATACAACAACTGTTCTATGTTTGCTTGCGTGTATCTATGACATAGAATAGATGCATATTGAAGGCCTTGGTCAGCTCATGATGGCGCGCGGTAACTGTTCTTTGGCAGCGATTTATATAACTACAATAGAGTTGCAGTGAGAAATCGCCCATTAAGGCGCTTTCAACGAATTTTTTGTCGCTTTTTGCTTTTTTTTTTTAACTTTTATTTATTTTTTTTAATTATGTAATTATGTATGTTTTTTTGTGTCCTTATAATGTATCAGCTCTTTCTGCTGTTACTGCCGCCTCAATATTCCCTTTTTTTGGCTTTTAATACCTAACGGCAAATGTTCTCAATAGCAGTTTTTCTCTTTCTGCTTTTCATTTCATTATTTTTTATGTTATATTTCATTGTTAAAACAAGTTGCTATTACTACATTTCCATTCGTTTATGCCTCTATTTTTATATTTATTTATTCTTTTCTCAATTTTTTATTTTTGTTTCTTCATCTTCTATGTTTTTAGTTATCCTTTATCTTGAATGCATATATTAAAGTCAGTCCCATTTCGTTTTAGATATACGGTTTTACACTTGAATCTCATTTAAAGCACCATTTATTTATTTATTATTTATAAATATATTATTTTTTATTATTAATTTATTTTTTATTTCCACGCATGTTTTTTATGGTTGTTTTGTTTTCTTATTTGCTTTTATTTTTTACTTAATTTTTTTCCTTGCATTTTGTCTCTTTTCCACTTACTGTGCTTACTAAAATTAAAATTGGCTAACTAATCAATAATTTACTATATTTATTTTCATTTTTTTTGTTGTTCGCAATTCGTGTTTTTTTTTATATTTTTGATTAAAATTAAAAAAAAAACTTATAAAATGTTTATTATTATTTACAAATGGTGTGTGTGTGTGAGTGGGCATTTGTGTTGTGTGTGTAAGACAAATTTTTGTTAACCAATCAGAAACGAAGAAGAATTCTTGTGTGAGCAAATCTCAATCAATTTATTTATTAATTTTTTATATTAATTATTTTTTGCTTTAATTTAATTTTGATCGGTTTTTGTTTGAACCAAGTCGTATGCTACACTATGCTACACTGTGCAAAAATATTTTTATCCATTTTCTTTTATTTTATATTTTTTTGTAATTAATATTTTCAAAAAATTGTTTTCATATTGTTTTTCGTTTTCTTTTTGTCATTTGCTACTGAAAATTCAACTACTTCTTTTTCTGTTTTTGCTATGTTCATTTTTAAACGTTTTTTCGTATTTTTTTTTAAATGACTTATTTCCTATTGCATTATTATTTGCATTAATTTATTTTATGTTTTATTGTTTAAATTTTTGTTTTTTTTTTCTCTCGTTTTTAGCTGTAAAAAAATCTACAGAAAAAATCGAAAACAATTTGAAGGCAATTTCATGTCAGACTCTTGCTTTAACACGTTTCACTTCATCTTTTTTTTATATAATTTATTTTTATTTATTTACTTTTTATTTAAAGTTATCTTGTTTAATTTGCGTTGCTCATTTGCGCATTTCAACTATTTTTTTTTTGTTTTTTTTTTCGTTATGTGTGTAAATATTCTTTAAAAGTTTTCGTTTTCTTATTATTTGCGACCTTTTCGGCCTTCGGCAGATTTCTTTTTTCTTTTTCTTTTTTATTTTAAACTTTTTATTTTTTACAGTGTAGTTTATGCGTTGGTGTGTATGTGTGAAGAAGAGAGGAAAGCAGGAAAGTTTGCTACGTGTAGAATAACATTAAAAAGCAAGAATCAAGTCGTATAAGTAAACAAAAAAACCGTAAAAAATGTAATTCAAATCAATCGTTTCACGTTCTAGCAGCAGAAGTTTGAGAATCAGTCAGAGAGAGAGCGCAATACAAAGAAATATGATTGCGATAAGACCAAGAAAATTTTAGGAAAGTAAAGTGAAGATTTTTTTTTGTATGAGTAATCAAAGTATGAAGATAAAGCGAGATGGAGAGAAGGAAAGTGTCTCAAATGTAGAAGAAATGCTCTTTAAAAATAACTTTTTTATTTCAAGTAATGTTGGAGAGAAATGCCAAGAGAAAGAGAGGCGGCAGTAAAACGTTGGAGAAAATGAAATGAGAAGAAATCGTGAACGAAACATACTTCTTGTTTGCTATTCTAAAAAGTTACGCATTTCAGGTCAACATATCTCACTGTGTATACAGAAATAATTGTGCTTAACAAACTTGAATTTGAGACTCAAGTAGCAATGCAACAAAACCGGACTAAGAGATAGAGACAGTACGATAATTGACTGTTAAAAGAGAAAAAAATATGTGCTACACTGAAACAAATTTGAGCGAACACATTTTTATAATAATAATACAAAGAAAAAAAAAACATTCTAAAAAACAAGAAAAAAAATAAATAAATAAAAGAAGTCTGTAAAAATGACATTTATTAAAAATGTTTAAAAAAAATAAGACAAAAAATTACACAAGACAGCAAAAAAAAAAAAAAATCAACAAAATTTAATACATTTACAAATAGAGACACAAACTATATAATAACGTGTGTGTGTGTGTGTGTATGTGTGGGGGGAAAGGGGAGTACGACAACGTACGGTCGCATGTGTGTGTGTGAGTATGTGTTTTAAAAAAAATTACAATACAATAATCATAAACGTAATAATAATTAATAAAAAAAAAAAATTAAGCATAGTTGTTGTTTTTGTTTGTTTATATATATATATTTATTTTTAGGTTTGTTTTTGTTTTTTGTTTTTTTGTTTAACTTCCTTTAACTTCTACTAAACGTAATAATTATTTTGTTTTTATTTAATGCTTTTTTCGCTTTGCTTTCTTTGCTTGTAATTTTATTATTTTTATTATTATTTTTTTGTTTTTGTTTTTGTTTTTTTTCATGTGAATAAATGTTATACTTATATAAGAAAGTATTCAACGCAAAAGTGGTTGTGTGTATGTATGTTTGTATGCATGTATGTATGTATGTATAAATATATATATGTATATTTATATATATATATAAATGTATATAACTGTTTTGCAAAGTTACTTAGATATAAATCGTGTGTTCTTTGCTTAGTCAAATTTCTTTTACATTTTATACTTTTTTTTTGTTTACTTCTTTGACAAACAAGAAATGTATGAAAACTTAGTTAAAACAACAACAAAACGACAAAGTTACAAAAGTACAGTTATAGCGCAAGTGTTACATATAAACTTGTATTATTATTATTTTTTTCTTATTTATTTCTTTAAGTTTTGTGTTTTCTTGCTTAAATTTAAAATTTCTTGCATGAATTTCGCTAAGTGTACTTATATGCTTGCATGTCTGTTCAGTGAAAAATTTTTCTCTGTGTGTGTGTGTTTATGATATTTTTTTCTATTTTTATTTAATTTATTTTTCTTTTAAAACACATTTAATTGTTGAAAGACAATTTTTTTATTTTTAAGCCTTAAGTTTTTTTTCTTCTTTGCTGCTGTTTTGTTGTAATTTTCACTTATTTTTGGCGCGCATTTTTTTCTTGTTGTTGCTTAAATGTTTCTTTTTTGTGTTCATGTATTTATATTATTTTATTTTTAATAATAATATTTTTCATACTCTTTTTTTTTTTGCTTGCAAAAATGTTCATTTAATTTAATTGCATTATTTTAAAAACCGTTTTTTTTATTAATTTACATTTATAAAAAAAAAGTATATATATATATATTGTTATGCTAAGTTAAAAAAAAAACAAAATTATTGCCTAATTCATAAATTGTTGCATACTTTTTTGCGTAAGTGTGAAATTTACAAACTTTACGGCTTTTTAAGTTAGGAAATTGTGTTTAATATTTATATATATTTAAATATATATATTTTTATGTTAAAAAAAAAACTTATTGTTAAAAAGTCTGCCTATTGGTTTTTTGTTTTTTTTTTGTTTTTGTGTTTTTGCTTAAAAACTAACATGGTTTTTTTAACATTATTTTTTGCCTTTTACTATTTTTGAAGTTTTTCCATTTAATTATTAATTTTATAATTAAAAATTATTTGTGGTTATTTGTATGCTTTTTTTTTGTTTTTGTTTTAATAATAATAATTGTTTTTATTAATTTTTTAATTGCTGATTTTTTGGATTTTTCTTTATTTTGTTTTTTTTTTATTTTTAAATTTATTTTAATTTTTACTACTTTACAATTAACGAATAGCATAAAATTAATTGTTGGTTTTGTTTGTTTTTAATAAGTTTTTTTTTTATTATTTATATATAAAAAAAAAAAGTTCATTAAGTTTAACGCATTTGTATAAAATGCCTTCTTTTGTATAATTTTATCGCTTAATTATTATTAAATGTTTTATAGTTTTTAGGTGTTTAACAACTAAAATTACAACTAAAAAAAGTCCATGCTTGTAATTTTTTGTTTAAATATTAAAAAAAAAAAAAAATTGTTTATATTTTTATATATATCTTGTATAAAAGCCTTAAGACAACACTTGCTTTGCGCAGCATTTTTTTTTTTCGCAAAATTTACATTTTTTATTTTATTTTATTTTGTTGTTGTTGTATTTAAAAACAAATAAGTGTTTGTTGCAAATTTGTAGCATTTTCTTTTAATTAATTAATTATTAAAAAATACAACACGAACTCATGATGGGCGTGCTTATTTGTGTGTATGTGTGGGCGTGGCATGTTGCTGGTTTCTATATATGTGAGCGTATATGTATATATATATGAGTGTGTGTGTGTGGCATGTTGTCAATGAATTGAAATTGTTGTTGTTGTTTTAAATAAAATAATTAAAGCTAAACAATAAAAAAAATAAAACAAACAACCATAAAATTAATAAAAATTAAAAAAAAAACATTATGACGAACACAATAAAAATTAGGCGAACAACTACAATGCTAAACCATACATTATTAATATATATATGTATATCAAATATGTATGTAAGTATGTGTGTGTGTGTGTCTAAGAAATGATACAATAATTAATTAATTAATTCAGTCATCAGGTAACATTGTTTTATAAACGACAACGGTAACAGAAGCGGCGGCGGCGGCAGCGGCGTTGGCAGCGGCGTTGGCAGCAACATTCGATGATGTGGCAGAGGAAGTGAAGGCAGCGTTGGAGTTGGCGTTGTCATTGGAGCGTGCGTGGACATGTGTTGTTGCTGTTGTTGTTGTTGTTGTTGGTATTGCTGTTGTATTAGTATTATGTTGTGCTAAGTATGATGAAGAAGAAGATGCTGCTGCTGCTGCTGCTGCTGCTAATGATAATGATGATGTTGTTGGTGTTGCTGTTATTGTTGTTATTGTTGTTGCTAATGTTGGTGTTGGCTGTGCCGCTTGGGACGACACTTCAGTCCATTGCATTGCTGTTGCATGCGTTAATGAATATGATGATGTTGTTGGTGTTGTGTGTGTTGTTGCTATTGTTGCCAAAGGTGTTGCTGCAACCGCGGCCGCTGCCAACATTGGCAACATTGTTAATTCATCGGTTTGTGTGTGTGTTGTCACCGTTTCGGTTTTCATATAATTTGTTGTTTGTGTTGCTTGGCAACTAATGTTGTTGCTGTTGCTGTTGTTGTTGCTGATAATGCTGCTGCCACTTCTGTTGTTGTTGCTATTTTTGTTGCTACTGTTAATGCCATTCATGATAATTTTGTTGCTGTTGCTGCTACTAAAGTGTTGTTGTTGTTGTTGTTGCTTACAGGTAATTGCATGTTTATGCAATTTATTGCTAATACAATTGCTGTTGCTGTTGTTGTTGTTGCAGTTGCTACTACTAATGTTGCTATTATAAATTGTCGCTGTTGCATTGCGCAGCACTGTTGCCGTTGCTGTTGTTGTGGCAGTGTTTGCAGTTGGTATCGCGATGGTTGTTGTTGTTGTTGGTGGCAACAAGCGCGTTGCATGCGTTAAATTAATAATCTTCATTGGCAGTTTCGTTTGCAGTTGTTGTTGCTGTTGTTGTTGTTGGTGCTGCAACATAAGTAATTGTTGCTGTTGTTGCTGTCGTGCTGTTGCTATTTCACTCAGATTGGCCAGCGTGACCGCCGTTTTGAGCACATGCGCTGGCGGTGGCGATGAGATTGCTGATAATGACAATGTTGTTGTTGTTGTTGCTGCTGCTGCTGCTGTTGGTGGTGTTGTTGCTGTTGCTGTTGTTGTTGTGGAGGCTGGACGTTGTTGTGACATCAATGCCGTTTGCAATATTGAAGTATACTGTTGTTGTTGTTGCTGTTGTTGTTGTTGTGCAAGTCTTTTGTTCTCTTCGGTAGTTTTTGTTGTTGTTGCTGTCATTGCATTAAAATTGTTTGTTATTGCTGTTGTTGTTGGTGTTGTTAGTGGAACACATTTCCCTGACTTGACAATTGTCAGTGTTGTGGCAGTGTTGTTGTTGTTGCTGCTGTTGTTTGTATTCATTTTTATTGCATGCAATAATTTGGCAGTGTCTGTTGTTGTCGTTGTTGTTGTTATTGGTCGTTCAGCCATTGTTGTTGCTCGTGTCATTGCCGCCGTTGCTGACGTTGTACGCGCGATTTGCTCAGCGGCCGCCGTCAATGTGGCAAGTGTTGCTGCCGCGCCTGTCAGCAATGAAGCTTTCAATATTGATGATGATGATGTTCTTGTTGCTGGCAATTGTTGTTGCAAATGCATGTTGTTGCTGTTGCTGTGGTTGTTGCATGTGTTTGCATTGCCAGCTTCAATTTTAATTTTTGGTAACTCCAACATTGGCAAACTGCCACACATGGCAAAATGTCCGCCGCCGCCGCCGCTGTTGTTGTTGTTGTTGCAACGCGTTGTTATTGCCGACGGTGGCGCATAGTGCAAAGCACCAGCAACAGTTGTTGTCAACTTGCGACTTGTCTTAGCTAATTCATGCTCATGTTGCTCAGCAGCAGCGGCAGCATTGGCAATGGCAATCGCATCTTCAGCAGCATGTTGCTGTTGCAGATAATTCAGTGTTGCCGCCCTATTGGTATCCGTATCGGTATCGGTGTTGGTGTTGGTGTTGGGATCGTCATCGTCGCTCGTCGCTGGTAGCAAGCCGCTTTCAAGCATTTGCTACCTTATACTCGCCGAATTGAGCACGAAGGGAACATAGAACATTTTACTCTCGAGCAGTAGACTAGCAGCTGCTTGGATCTATAATGGGTAGAACACCACCGAATTCGGGATGAAAATAGAGAGTGTGTGGCAAGGTGAGTGTGTTTGTCATATATTTGTTGTTGTTGTAGTATTAACATTAATTGAAGACTTACCTCTGGTATGTGGGAGAGCAGCTCACTCAGGCGCGCTTGTGGATTTTGCGGCGATGAGTTTTGCAAATAGGTGCGCAATACTTGTATGTAACGCTCCTGTATGCTTTCCAATTCCACCTCTGCTAAAAACGAGACAACGAGAGAGAGACATAGAGCAAGAGAGAAAGAGAGAAAGAGAGAAAGAGAGAAAGAGAGGGGGGAAAAAGATAGTAGAAAACGTGATTAAATGTTAAATCAAAGAACTCATCACTCACCTTTGTTCAACAGTATGTAAACCTTGAGGCAAACATATTCCTCCATTTTGAGTTTGATGCGTCGAAACATGATCGTTATTTGTGTCATCTTATCGACCATGTGGCCGACATCGAGCTTCAGCTGCTCCATGGCAATGGGCTGGCCCATGAGCGTTGTCAGACAGGTCTGCAGTGTGCTCAGATGCGCGTTCACCTCGGACACGAACTCGGGATCGTCCTTGTGCAGCGGCTGTGCGTGCATGTACTGGACCACTTGATGTATGGGTGGCGTCGTTGTGGGCGTCGGCGAGGCGTGACCGCTGCCATGATGGTTATGATGATGATGATGGTGGTGGTGGTGTTGCTGCTGCTGTTGTTGTTGCTGCTGCTGCTGCTGTTGCTGGTGGTGGTGTTGTTGATGCGTATGATGATGATGCGTATGGTGATGATGATGATTCGTACCGGCATTTGGACCAGGCGAATGCTGTAGGCGTGTCGCTGTTGTCGGTGGCGTCGTCGATGAAGTTGTCGATGATGTTGTTGACGTTGCGCCGCTGCCAACGCTGCTGCCACCGTCACCACCACTGCCACCACCACCGCCGCCGCCGCCAGAGGCATTCAGCGTGGACGAGCGCTTGCCATGCAATGCTTGATAGGCGGCAGTCGTCAGTATAAGAATCTCATGCCATTTGTCTGTCAGTAGTTTCGTGTGTATCTCAACGGGTATCTCCAGATAGAAGGGCAACTTCTTTGTCCATGAGACCAGCTTGTGCACAATCGAATCACCAATGTTGCACAATTTCTCGCTAATCTCCGATTTATCCTCGAGAAATTCGGAGAAATGCGGCAACGTTGCGATATCCTCCATGGCATCGCAATCGATCAGCGTCTGTATCATGGAGAGCGCATGCTCATAGGAGATTTGGCGATCCTTCGATGAGCTGACGGCCGAATCGAGTCGATGGCGTAAATGCACGATTTCGCTGGGATTCGTGAGTGCAGTCTTAAGTATTGTACCGTTAACCAAATGCGAGGGTAGTTTGATGGCAACCTCCTGCGATGTTTGCGTCTGTGCCACAGCGGCCGCAGCTGCAGCTGCCGCGGCGGCAGCGGCTGCATTATGTTGCTGCTGCTGCTGTTGATGCTGTTGCTGCTGTTGCTGCTGCTGCTGTTGCGCTGTGTGATGATGGTGATTGTGATGATGATGTTGCTGTTGTTGTTGCTGCTGTTGCGCCGCTGCTTGCATGTGCGCCGGTCCAACACCAAGGCCACCACCATTGCCGCTGCCGCCCGCGCCACTGTGCGGCGAGCCGTGCAGCGCATGATGCGGCGAGTGCATCGAGGGCTGCTGTGCGCCTGGGTGATGCAACTGCTGCGCCTGCAGATGCTCTTGCTTGAGCGATGGCCCCAAGAACATCGGTTTCAGATCATTCTGCCCCAGGCCGCCCGCCTGTGCGCTCAGCAGCTTCGACTGCTGTGCTGCGGCGGCCACGGCTGCGACAATTTGCTGCTGCTGCAGATGTTGCTGCGGCGAGAGCAGGTGGTGCGGCGACAATTGGCCCGGATGATGACCGGGCGGCGTTTGATGATGATGATGTGGCGACAACATTTGCTGTTGTTGTTGCTGCTGCTGTTGCTGCTGTTGTTGCTGTTGTTGTTGCTGCTGTTGTTGTTTTTGGTTTGTCTTCTTGTGCTTCTTGTATTTGACCTTGTATAGATTGTAGACGGCGCCACTGTTCCGGCCGCCAGGCATGCGATCTTCGCGCACGGCTGTTGAACGTGGAGCGAAAAGAAGGTCAGTCTTGGACGAGCGTTCAAGTGTGGGAGTGTTCACTTACCTTGGAGTACCATGCCTTGTTCGATGCACTTCTTAAAACGACAATACTGACAACGGTTACGCTGTGCTTTGGTTATCTCGCAGGTGCCATCCGCCACGCAAGTGTAGACGCGACGGTTTTGCACGGTGCGCTTGAAGAAACCCTTGCAGCTGTGGCACAAGATGAGGCAGAAGATTAATATTTGAGAGGTTATGGCTATGGCGTGTTACTTACCCTTCGCAGGTGATGATGCCATAGTGGAGACCAGTTGCTTTGTCCTCGCAGATCATGCAGACAAGCGGCTGATCGTCCTCATCGGTTGGCTCATGTGGCGCATCTAGCGAACGGTTGCCGCCGCCACCCGACGAATTCGAATTGCCCCACTGCTGCTGAGCGCTGAGATTGAGCGCTTGCAGCTGGCCGGGCGGCAGCTGGGAGTAGTCGCCGGCCCAGAGGCGCTCCATGTTGAGCGCATGCGGCGTGCGAAACTGATGTGGCCGTGGTCGCATATCTTGTATGCGTGTCTGTCCGAGCGAGAGCAGCAGCTGTGCCGCCTCCTCGTTGTTCTGCGGCGACGGGCCGGGCGTGTGCGTCGGCGTAATCGAGCCGGCAGATGGCGATGAGGCCGACTGCAGTGACGATTGCGAAGAGTGATGCGCCTGGGATTGCAGCAACGAGCCCGATGGCGATTGTTGCGACTGGCTGGACTGATGGCCGCCAGGCGTGCCAACACCAATGCCGCCGCCGCCGCCACCGCCCACATTGCTGCCCAGGCCCGGTGAAGGCCCCGAGGCGCTCGGTGGTGGCGGCTCATAGCCCCAGACCATCGTGCGCACGCCACAGCTTTCGCCCATGATGACGGTGGGCGTGCCACGTGGCGGCGTCTGTGAGGGCGTCTGCGGCGACAGTTGCGACGACGACGATGAAGATGAGTGGTGCGGCGAAGGCGATTGGCCAGCGCCGCCGGGTCGCAGGTTGCCCAGTGGGCCACCAATCACCTCCGGCTTGACGCCATTGATGCGCGCATTCGAGACCCAGACCATGCGCTGTGCGGCAGCAGCGGCTGCTGCAGCGCTTGGCTGCATCAGCTGTGGCAGACCGGAAGCAGCTGCTGCGGCCACCTGCTGTTGCACTTCGCTCTTGACGCGGAAGAGCAACGCGGCCTCGCGGTTCGGATGGCGCAGCGAGCCGGGATGCATCAGAGCCTGTGCCATGTTGCCGAGCGCTTGTGCTGGCATCTGTGAGGGCGCGCTCTGTTGCGGCGGTTGCTGTTGTTGTTGCTGGTGTTGTTGCTGCTGCTGCTGTTGTTGTTGTTGCTGGTGCTGATGGTGGTGATGTGGCGATAGATGGCGCTGTGCGGCGGCGGAGTTGCCGCCATTGCCCATCAGACTGACGCCGCCATGGTTCAGCACGGGCTCCTTCTTGACGCGTATATGCGACGTTTGCTGCACGGCCTGCTGCGCCAGCAGATGATGCTGGGGCGAGGACTGCGACGACGAGGAGTGTCGTGACGATGGCGACATGAGCGCATTCGGCGAGAGTTGCGTCGGCCGGGACATGGCGGCCGCCTGTTGCAACAAGTGCAGTTGCTGTTGTTGGGTCAAGTGTTGCATCGACTGGCTGAGCAGATGCTGCGGACTCTGCGCCAGCTGCGACAGTTGCAGCTCTGTGGGCGTGGGCGGGCTGTTCTTGCGCAGCTGCGGCTGTGTCAGCTGCTGGTGCAGATGATGCGTTTGTACAATGGGCGGCGGTGGTGGCGGCTGATGCGACGCTGACTGCGGCTGCGGCGACGGCGAACTGACGATATGCTGTGATGAGCTTATCGCGGTCGACGAGGCGGCCGACGCCAAGACGGCTGTACTGCTCGCATATGATGTCGCTGACGCCACGGACGAGGCCACTGACGAGACCACTGACGATGACGCCGGTGGCGGCGGCTCAGACTTGATGCGTGACGGCGTCACCAGCACTGTGACGTGTTGTTGTGATTGCGATTGTGTTGCTGCTTTGGATTGCTGCTGTTGCTGTTGCACATGGTGATGCTGTGGCTGTTGGTGATGATGATGTTGCTGCTGCTGCTGCTGTTGCTGATGGTAGGCGAGCATCTTTGTCGGCGAGGCCAAAATGCGTTCCTCTTTCACGGAGCGTATTACACTCAAGCTGCTGCTGCCGCTGCCGCCAGAACCGCTGTTTGTGTGTATGCCATTTGTAGGCGTGGCACTCTGCGTCGAAGTTGACGTCGTTGTCGATGGCTTCTCCTCCATGGAGTCGGGCGAGGCGCGACTGCTGCCGCCGCCATTGCTGCTGCTGCTGGTCGCCGTGCCGTTGTTGTGCGGCGGCGTTGGTGTTGCGCGTGTCGAGATCCCACCATTGCCATTGCCATTGCCACTCCCACTGCTGCTGCTGCTGCCGTCTGCAATGGGCGGCGTGTTGCGCACCTCAATCGCCGATGGCGGCGACATCACGGACGAGGCGGCTGCGGCGCTAACCGTGCTGCTCGACGAGTGAATTTCTGTTTGCTGCTGTTGGTGTTGTTGGTGTTGTTGTTGTTGGTGGTGCTGGTGCTGTTGCGTTGTCTTTGCATCGCTGGCACTCAGTTTAGTTGCTGATGTTGCTGTTGTTGTTGCTGTGTTGTTCTCTGCAGCGCTGCTGCTTGTGCAGGCGCCGGTAGTTGCGGACGACGATGTCGCCGATGTTGATGACAAGGTGGAGGAGGAGTTGGTGCTCGAGGAGGCAACTGTATTGCCGCCGCCGCCATTGCCACCGCTAGTGGCGCCGCTGCTGCTGCCGCCGCTGCTGCCTAGCGATGTTGAGGTGGCGGTCAGCGTTACAATTGGCAACGTCGCAGCCGTGCCGCTGTCGCACATCTTTGGTGACATCGGTGCTAGGAGATCCGGCGACGAGGTCGATGTGTCCGCTACTGATTCGCCGTCACTGCTGCATCTTGAATCAATTTTTCGCCGTTTCAATTTGAGGTCTTGAAATAGGCTCATTTTATCGAGCTCGCTGTACGGGCCACGGCTCAGTGTCATAATTCCTAAGGAGCGCCAAAAAAGAAACAGAAACAAAATCAAAATGAGTTAACACCAAGAACACAATTCAAAAACACTTATAATAATTTTCTGTCCAATCCCTAAAATCCTTTAAACACTCAAAAAAGCAGAGAACCTCTCAAGACTCAAGGCAGATCTATGCTACCTGAAATCGACTAAGACTACGACGTCCGTTCCCAACTCAAACTCGGGGCCGAAAAACTTTTTAAATGAATTTAAACTTCATATTATAAAGTTCTTTTCAAAGCCGCCTTACTTATCGTAATATTTGCTATGATTACAAGTTAAGTGTTTACGTCTCCTTAGAATTTAAAAAAAATCGAATATTTTTTTTTTGCATTTTCTGAAGGTATAATATCTCAAACATATTATCTGAAAATTTCAAGATGATGCGAGGCATATTTTTCAGGTTATAAAAGAATTAACGGCGGCCTCTCTGAGCTCTTTAAGCCCATTTTTCGCAAAACAATTTTTTTGATGTAGAGGTTTGGGGTGACCACTGTCAGTTTAAAACCGCTCCATGGATTTTGATGAAACTCGCACTGGTTCTTTATAACACATAAATCTAGTGCTAAGTCGAAGGATTTAAAGGATTTTTTTTTTAATATCGATCTTTTATAAGCAATTTACTTTAATTTTATGCTAAAAATCGAAAAATTTACTTGCTGAGGCCGCCATTTTATTGATCTTGAAAAGAAATCCTGAACCTCGTTGAGAGGTTATGGTGGTCACCGGCAAATACTATTTTTAAAAAAGCTGCCAATATATATATAACTGTAACTTTTTATATTTATAATATTTTTTTCTGAAATTTTGGTGCAATAAACTTCAATTAATATGCAATAAAGTAGAATTATTACTTTTATAAAATTGATAAAATTTCAATTAAAAGAAAATATATTAAAAATGCTCGGCGACTCTAAGAAGACGAGGACCCTTTGTGGAAAATTCCATAGTACTTTCTCGAGCACCTGCCGAAACGTGTATTCGCCGGTGTTCGCACTTCCTTATGCCACAGAAGTGACCCACTTAGCGAACGTGCTCTAACAAGCCCAACAGGTGACCAACATTTGTCACTCAACAGCTTCCAAAAACGCAAAGAAATGTGGGCGAGCGGTATTTTTTTTTTTTTTTTTTTCGCTTGACATCAGTGAAAATTAATGTTTGCTTCTTATTAGTTTCGCATAAAAAATGACGAAAAAAATATGCGCATAAATTTAGCATAGCCAAAAATGTAAGCAATAAAAAATAAATAAAAAATAGGAAAAAGAAACTAAAAAAACGATTAAGTTTTATAAAATATTTCTTTGTGGCAAAGCGATTCAAGACCTTGACAATGAGTGAAATCTCAGCTTAGTTGATTAACTAAAAAAAGTTTGTTGCGATTTTTGTTGTTTTTGTTATTTTAATTTTTTTCTTTTTCGTATTTCGTTTCCTCTTTGACTTTTCGAACTTGCTTGATTGAAGAGCGAGAGAGAGAGAGGGAAGTAGGAGGCGCACCAGCGACAGAGACAGAGGAAGCGGCAGCACGTGTTATGCGTCGATCTGGCTGTATGCCGGTTGTGAGCTGAGCTCAAACCGAAACGGAGCATTAAGTCAAGTCAAGTCAGGCCATGCCGATTCGTAGAGTCATGTCAAGCGCCAGACTCTGTGTCCGAGTGGGCATTAGTCACAACACAACGGAGCTCAAACTCATTGCCCGAGTCAGCTCGTGTGGCGTCACGTAGCGTCTCGTCTCGTCTCGTCGCTTCCCCGTCGCCGCTGCCGTCCCTGTCTTGGTCTCCGCCAATTCAAACGCAAACCAGTTATATTTCGCACTGGGGAAGTAAATGCAAATTTGTTGTCGCGTTTTGCTTACTTCTTTTAATTTGTTTAGTTCTGTTTTTATTTTTTTTTATTTTTTATTTTTTGCTGATGTTTTTGTTTTCGTTAAATAACTTCCGGAAAAAGAGAAAAAAAAAAATAGTATAACGAAAAGTAAAAATGTCCAAAATAAAAAAAAAAGAGTCTCAAGTCTTTCCTCTTAGTTGGCGTCTCGTTTAAATGATGTCTTGTGACGTCAGAATTATTGTTAAGACTGGTTTTGTCTTTGCTGATTTCTTAACTGCCGTTATTCTCACGAGAATTAAGGTCAGAAAAGTTATAAACCCACAAAATGTCGGGATTTGACATAATTGCCAACGGCGTGGCTAATTTGTTCAAAAGTTATGCCTAATTAGTGTTTGATAAAGTCGAACAAGTCTTTGTTTTTCGGCCAAAATAAGTCAATTTCGAAAATGCGAAATTAAACTTTAATGTTTGAATTGAAATTTAAAAATGCCAAATTAACTTTTAATGTTCGAAATTAATTTGAAATTAACTTTTAAAATAATTGTTTTACTTTTAAGAAATTGGAGTTTTTCATTAACACAAATTTGTTGTTAAATAAGTGAATTTTTGAATTCGAAGTTTCGTTCGAAAATGAAAAATAAAATTAAACCTTTATAAAAAAATAAAACATAATGGAAATTATTAATATTATGTGCAATTAAAATGAAAATATAATTAAGAAAAAAAAAACAAAATTAATAAAAAGAAATTTCTGGTTGATTTCGAAGCACGGCGGTTTGTCTATAAGCACGACGCTGAGCATGTCTTATATTGATAAGTCCCAAGCGGCAATGCCAATTGCAGGTGCAACACAGACAGCATGATAAATGTTGTGTGCGAACGTAGGAAATGCAGAAAGGGTTTAGTGGGTAGGTGTATGTGTGTGTGTGTTTGAGAGCGGGTGGTGTGCATGTCATAAGCGGCCGTTGCGAAAAATAGGTTATATAGTTCAATGATCGGCCAAAAGGGCGAAACAAATGAGCTTCTCTGTATGTGTGTGTGTGTGTGTATATGCGCTACCGTAGGCATGTATGTGTGCGTGTGTGTGTGTGTTTGGATTATGTGCTGCGGGGTTGTTGCATTAATACACTCATTCATTCACTCAGTCAGTCAGTCAGTCAGTCAGTCAGTCAGTCATACGTTTTATGCATTCATATATGTATGTACGTGCATTACAACCCCTTTGATAAGTTTATGTCTGTGCGTGTTTGTCTATGTCTATGCCTATTTGTGTATGTGTGTGTGTGTGCGTGTGGCACTTAAGTGCATGTGTATGCGGAAGCATTGAAACGATGTCAGAATGTGGCACAATGCGCTCGTTCAGTCGCTTGCTCGTTCAAAAGTTGAAAGTACTTTGCACCGAAGCAAATAAACTACAAAGAACTAAAAAGAAAAATAACAACAACAAAAACAGAAAACTCAAAAAGATGCAATAACAACAAATGAAAATTATGCATACGTCAAGTTAGCGCATTTAGTGTTGGAAAATGCAATTTGCATGAACGAAACGGAAGTGTTTTTTTATTCCTTTTTGTTTATTACGAAAATACATTTTTTTATGCAAAATTTGTTTAATATTATTTAACCAATTTGTAACAAAATGGCGCACGTATTGATTGCTGTATTGAACATGTGCTGCCGTAGAGTACCAGAGATTCTAGGCGTTTAGAATGTTGTCGCAGGTCGGAATTTCGCAAAACGCAAAAAATGGAGAAAAAAAAAACGAAATTTAATAAAGCTGAGCTGCGATAATTGCGCATGAATACGTGTATCTGTGTGCGTGTGTGTGCGTGCGTGTTAGAAAATAATAATTGCTTATCAGCACATATGAAAATGATGTATAAGAAGAGAAAACGTTGAGCGTTGAGAAGTGACTATGCACAAATGCGTGCAAGAGGGACGCAAAGTGTGAGCGCATGGTAATACGAGAAGCTGCAATAGAGTTACAGCTAGAGAGGTAGAGAGAGAGAGAGAGAAAAGTATTGTAACATTGAACTATTCAGCATATAAGGTTATTGAGATTCTTTAAATGTATCTGGAACTCTGGATATCTGGTATCTGGATAATTCCTATTCCGCATATAAAGCTATTGAAATTGTTTAAAATATATCTGGAGCTCTGGATAACTCCTGGAACACAAAGCCTAAAGTTTTCATAAAACCGTTTAAAAATATCTAGCCATTGCACATGGCACATTAGTGTACATAAGTATATGTATTATAGATACAAACTTCATGACTAAAAATATTTGTTACACAAAAAATATTTCTATTGGTTTATCTTATTTGCTGTTGTTTTCTTTTCTTTTTCATTTTCAAAATGTTCATTTTGTGTTAACCAACGAAATCAACAACAAAAACAACAACATAATCACATTAATGATCATCATCATTATAGCGTTGCAGAGATAATGATCGTTAACATTAACGCACGATGAAAGTGACACACAAAATTAATTCTAACGGCAGCCAATGCACACAGCAATCGGGTGTGAGTGAGTGAGTGCGTGAGAGAGGCAGGGCGGTAGGCTGTTGGACATGGAGACACACGCACGCACGCACACATAATCATTTACGCTTTCTGTTTATAGTGTTCTCTTTTCTTTTTGACTTCTTCGCATGCGTTCAAAGCTTATGCTCTCTCACATGCGCGCGCTCTCTCACAGGCGCGCTCTCTTGATTTGTGCGTGAGTGCGTGTATGGTTGACTCTCCTTTGGCTTTGCTTTGACCAAAGCGCTTTTGTGCTTTGGTGCTGTTGTCGTTGTCGCTGTTGTTGTTGTTGTTGTTGCTGTTAATGATGACGATGATTTTTTGTTGATGAGTCTTCGTCTGCTGTGCGAGTGAGCGAGTGAGCGCGTGCTGTGCTGTGCTGTGCGGCATTTATTGTTTTTGCTGTCTAAACTTTGTCTTGTTTCTATGTTCTTTTTTTGTTTTTTGTTGTTTTTGTTGCTTTTTTTATATTTTTATTTGTTAATTGTTGTTGTTGTTGTTGATTGTGTGTGAGTATTTTTAAAATTTGACCTATTTTCATTATCAAGCGCAAGATTACGACTATTCTAAACAATAGAGAAAAGAACAAACACACACACACACACACGCACACACACACGCACACATGTTTGCCTACGCACTAATGTACGTTCACGTTGATGCGCTTTTGTTTTTGTAGTTGACTTTTAAATAAATAAAAAACTAATACAACAAAAAAAAAAAAAATTCAACTTTTGTTGTTTTAATGCTTTACTATTTTTAAGTGTTTTTCTATTTTATCTTTACTTGTTTATACGATTTGCTTGCATTACGCATACGCAGCGTTGCAATGAAAAAGAGCAACGGCATGAGTGAGGCAGCGCATGAGGCAAGGCGAGGGGAGGGGAGAGTTCATATCGTTAATGGCAGCTGCACACACACACACACAGACAGTTGCGTGTTTGTTCATACATACATATGTACATATAATGTCTATGCGATCATGTCGAATGCATGAGAACTGAAATTTCATTTATCAGTAGAAAATCATTAAAAAAGAAACTACGAAAAAATCCAAAATTTCATTTATAATTAAATAAATACAAAAAATAAGAAAATATAAAACAAGACTAAAAGAATTGCAATGAAGAGCAGACCTAAAATTATAATAAAATCAAATGACATTTACATCATCATGATAATGATGATGATGGTGATGACGTGGGAGCACAAGAAGCAGTCAAAGATGATATATAATAGTATTAAGAGACCCTCTCTTGGAACATTGAGACATAGGGTGAGCGAACAAGAGAAGCCTTCCAACTCCAATGACAAAGTATACTTTAACTTTGTGGTTGTTGTTGTTGTAGGTGAAAAAAAATCGAGAGGTCAATATAGAACAAAGCTCAAATGAAGAAATAAAAAAAAAAATTCTGGAACTTCGAAAAAAAAAAAATGAAACTTCGAAAATAAAATTATGAATCTTCGAACTTTCGAAAATAAATTCTTATTTTTCCAAATATCATTAGCGTACATTTTCCGACTTTCCGTCAACAAAAACAGAAATGCCGAAAAAAAATTTAAGTTCGAAAATAAAATTCGCTTATTTTCAATGTACCATGAATGATGTTCGATGCTTTTAAGCAAATGAATTCAAATCAAAGTACAAATTGTGCGCAAACTTACAACAAAGACTTGCTCAAAATATATATTAAATAATAATACTTAAAAAAAACCATATAATTTGTGTATTCGAAAGTAAAAAGTTGGAAAAAAGTATAATAAATAATATAAGAAATAAAAATAATATTAAAATATAATTAAAGTGAGGAATTTGTAACACAATTTACCTATTGAAGTCATAATTTTGTGGTTGTTGTTGTTGTGATTAAATTTCGAATTTCGAATAATTTTGGTGGTATTTGTCGTCGTCGGGTTTGTGGTTGTTGTTGTTGGTGTCTTACAAAAGTTTCGAACTTGGAACATTTGTGTAATAAAGCGCAAAACGCACGTTTTCGTTTTCTTTTAAATGAAACATTTGTGCGAAATTTTTCGAAATTCGAAACTTGTTCGAAATTCGAACAATGAAAGTTTGTTTTTTTCTTTTTTTTAATTTTAAGGCTTTTTGCGCTTCATTTGTAAGATTTTTTGGGGGGGTTGGGGGTTGAGGAGTGTTAACGTCGACGGAAAGAGTTGCCAATTGTTGTCGAAATTTATATATATATTTTTTTTGCTGTTTGTGTAGAGTTGCCAATTGTTGTTGTTGTTAATTATAAATTAACATTTTGTAATTAATTTTTTTTTTTGTAAATTTTTGAGTTGTTTTCGAAATATTTATTTTATATATTTAAATAAATTTGGAATATTTTTTTATAATTTTTTTTGTCATTTTTTAAGTCCAATGCACTTATTTGCTTTTGTTGTTTTAGGTAAATTGCGCGTTTTTTTTTATTATTTCTTTTGTTTTGGTTGCTTTTTGTTTTCGTATTAAGAGTAAAACATGTTCTGGTTATATGAATAAGTTGGAGTGGGAGAGAGAGAGAGAGAGAGAGAGAGAAAGAGAGAGAAAATTGTGATTAATAAAAAAATATTGTGAAAAAATACTAACGGCAAATCGGTGGCATACGCGATTTTTTTCTATAGTAACAATTATAATTGTTGTAATGAATGTTGTTGTTGTTGTTGTTATTACTATTATTATTATTATTATTATTGTTGTTGTTATTATTTGTGTTGTTGTTGTTGTTGCATTTGGAACACTTTTGATTATAATTATTTGTTGTGTTTGTTGTTGTTGTTGTTGGCGTTTTAGTTAAGAAATCATGTTGCGGCGTTGTTTGAGTTTCCTCATCATCGCCATTATCATTATTATCATTATTATTGGCAACATGTTGTTGTTGTTGTCGCATATCCTCATCATTATCATTATCATTAATAGCATTTGCATTTATATTAATATCATTATCATGTTCATTATTATCATCATCGGCTGTGGCAACATTGGCAGCAACAACAACAACATCGTTATTATCGCCATGTTGCTGGTGGCGATGATGATGCTGCGGCTGCTGATGATGATGGTGTTGATAGTGTTGTTGCTGATGATGGTGTTGCTGCTGTTGCTGTTGATGATGATCATGTTCATGATCATGCTCATTGAATTTATTGCGCGCATTGTGCAAATGTTGCTCAAGTGTTTGTTGTTGTTGTTGTTGAAACTCATTGAATTCGTTATCACTGCCGGTCATGCGAAAGCGATTGCATTGCTCATCATTGTTGCTGCAACATGGCGTTGCTGCCGCAGCCGTTGGCACATGTTGCAATGCGTTGTTGCTGCCGCCACTGCTGCTGCTGCTGCTGTTGCATTTCTTGAGCAATGTCTTCGTCAGCGGCGTTTTTATGATCGTCAAATGCTCGTGTTCGCCGCCGCCGGCATTCAATTGCTCGTCGCCGGCATTGCTGCCGCTGGTCTCGTGTTCGCTATCTGTGTCGGCAACATTGTTGCTGCTGGTTGTTGTTGCTGTTGCTGCTGTGGATGTTGCTGCTGTTGTTGTTGTTGCTGACGTTTTGATGTTGTGTTGTGCTTGCAACTTTTCGCCGTTCATGATCGTCGGCAATGTTGTTGCTGCTGGCATGTGTTTGGCTTTGGGTATGGGCGTGGGCGTGGCTGCGGCTGCAGCTGTGGGCGATGACGTTTGTTGCCAACAACAATTTTCGTGTTCGTTTGTCGTATTTTTCGTCGCTTTCGTTTCGTTATGTTGGCCATTTTGTTTTGGCTCATAGCTCAAATGTTTCTTGTTGTTGTTGCTGCTGTCACACTGATTGTTGTTGTTGTTGCTGTTTGTATTATTGCCCGCTTTAATATTGCTACTGCTGTTGTTGTTGGTGGCAACATCGCTGCCTGTGCGCGTGTTGCATGCACAATGCTCATGTTGTTGTTGTTGTTGCTCTTTTCTTGATAAATCACTTGCTTTGTTGTTGTTGTTGCTGCTGCTGCTGAACTCGTTCAAATGTTGCTGCTGCTGTTCTTGTTGTTGTTGTTGTTGCTGCTTTTGTTGTTGATTGACGTTCATTTGTTTGTAATTTCGCGTCTTTTTTTTATTTTATTTGTTAAGTATTTTTTTTTTTGTTTATTAATGTTTATAAACACTTTGTTGCCTCACATGTTTAGCAACATTGTTGCGCAACATGCGCTTTTGATTCTTATTTTTTATTTTTTTTATTTATTTATTTTTTTTTAAGATTTTTTTAACAGTTATTTGTTTGTGGCAGAGTTGCCTTTGTCTGTTTTAAGCACAATATTTTTTTTTTATGTTGCCAACATTTTTTTTTGTTTATTTAATGTCACTTTTAAGTATGTTTTATTTATAGCATGATTTTTGTATTGTTTTTATTTTTTTTTTGCATTTATTGCTTAGGCGTTTTCCTCGTCAAGTTGGACAGGGTTGCCAGCGTACTTCAGTTGGCGTACCATACGCTTTTGCACACGCTTCTCGATCTTGCCACTTCTTCTCGGCTTATCGACGATGCGCGAATATTCACTTCGGCTCCGCTTCACGCTTCTTGTGTTGTTGTTGTTGTTGCGACTGCCCAGAACTTCGGTGCGGAAATTCTTTATTAAAACTCTCAACTTTTTTACCAAATTCCACACAAATCTAATGCAGATTTTAATGCTCGAGTTCAGTCTCATCGTTGTACATTTAAATATTTGTTACACGTTAAAAAAAAAATGTAAAAAAATAAACAAATTTTCGTCGTATTTTTTCAATAAATTATTATTTGTATTTTAATATTAATTGTTTGTGTAAATTTATGCCGCAAATATTAAAAATTGTTTTTGTATATGAAAAATAATTTTTTTGAGAACACTTTTTACAGTCTTTTTATTTTAAGTATGTTTTTTTTTAACAAAAAAAAAAATTACACTTACAAAAATAAATGTTTATTATTATAGTATTGTTTTTTATTTTTAATTTATTTTAGTTTTTTTTATTAAGAAAAAAATTGTTACACTTGCATTATATATTTTTTTTTCGATTAATATATGTATATATAAATAAAATTATATATATTTGTTGGAGGACGGTTTTTCTATGAAATATTATTGTTGTATTTTTTTATTAATGTCTTTAAGTTTTTTCTTAATTTTATTATTGCTTTTTTGTTTCAATAATTTTTTTCGCCTGTGTTGTAGTTAATTATATTTTTGTAGCCAACAACAACTTTAATCTGTTATTCTTAATGTTTTTATTTTTTTAAATTTTTATTTAATATAATTTTTTTATTATTATTATTTATTTTCGTTTATTTACTTTTGTTTTTTATTTTGTAATATTTTCAGTCTTCGAGTTTGAAGTCTTCGTGCATAAATGTTTTCTCAATTTGCTTTGAACTAAGAACATTTTTAATTAAATATTTTTTGTCACACAAAAAAAAAAATAAAACAACAACAATTTTCTATAATTTCATTAGTTTCTTAATATAAAAAAAAAGTTCTAATTAAAAAATTAAAAAAAAAACACAACGGCTCATAAAATAATTAATAATTTTGTAATTAAAAGTTTTTACTATTTTTGTAAATCTTTTGTTTTAAACACTAATATTTTCTTGTTCTTTAGTGTTAGAAAAACACGTAGCACAGCATTTTTTATTCATTGACAAATGCCAAAAATATTTTTATGTTCTGTTAAAAAACAAAACAACAACAAAAAAAAAAAACAAAAAAAAATGTTTAAATATTTCTTTCTCTTAAAATCACATTAGTTTTCTGCAACACTTTTTTTTAGTTAATTTATTTTTTATATTTTTGTGCATTTTTTTTTTAATTTTTGTTAATGCAAAACACATTTTTGGTTACAAAATTCGCTTAAGCATGACACTGCATGGCTTGCGTATGTGTCTGTGTGTGTGTGTGCGTGTGTGTGAGCGCGCGCATTTCTCTTCGAACACTTAGCACTTCTAAATATATATTTTTAAATAAAACTTTTAATTAAAATCTTTTATTGTCTCTTAAAACACGCATTTTATTTTTAATAAAAAAAAAAATCAGAAATCATAATATTTATATTAATACACAAAATAAAACTTTGACATTTTTTTTGTGCTTAAAATTTTGTAACAATTTTTGAATTAAAAAAAAAAAAAAACACTCAAAATTTTCAAAATATTTGCCAAAATAATTTAAAAAAAATTATTTCAAATATAAAAAAAAAAAATTTAAGTTTTAAGGTTTTGTAATTGTTGTGTTTTTGAAAACGTTTGTTTTTTATGAGAGAAAAAAATAATAATAAGAATAATGAAATGCAATGAGATGAGAATTTTTCTAACTGTTTTCGAACTGCAAAACGGTTAACCGACGCGCACGTTGTTGTTGTTGTTTTGATATTCAATTGAAATTTACGTTTTGAGTGTTGCAGTTGTTTGCCGTTGTTGTTCTTCTTGTTGTTGTTACAGATGTTGTTGTTGTCGTTCGATTGAGTTTGCTTATGTTTTCTATGTTGATGACGACAACGACATCGACGTGACGTGACGTGACGTGACGAGACGACAATGATGATGTTGATGACGAAGACGTTAAAAAATGTTTGTGTTTATTTATTTATTATTATTATTTATAAAATTTTTTTTGTATTTTTTTTTTTTTTAAATGTTACGTTTGCTTCGATTTTGATTTTGGTTTAGTTTTGGTTTTTGGGTTTTATTCCGCGGCCAACGTGCGTACATGCGAACGGAATAAAGTGAAATGAAAGGAGTAAGCGCAAGCGAAAGAAAGCAGAAGCGGTCGAATCGAGTCGTAGTGAGTCGCGTAGCGCGCGCAGCGTCAGTTAGCATAGACGGCAGCGACAACGACATCGGCAGCAGCAGCAGACATCACCAAAGCCATTGCCAAAGGCGGCAGCGGCAGCAGCAGCAGCAGCAGCAAACTTCGTTGCCGTCGTTGCGCAGCTAACAAAAAACTAACGAACAACAGCAACAACAGCAACGACTATGAGGAAGAAGCAGCAGCAGCAGCAACAGAAACAGCAATAGCACTCTAGCACAGGCAGTAATAGCAACAACAGCAACACCAACAACACCAACAACAAACAAACAAACAGCAGAAGCGAGAGTGCTTAGACGAGCATTGTACGAATGAGCAAGCGAACGAACGAATTTACGAACGTACGAACGAATGAACGAACGCGCGAGAGCGAACATAACAAAAAACAACAACAAAAAAAATGAAAAGAAAACAACAACAAGCAAACGAAGAGTCAAACGAAACGTTTTCAACTATCATATTAGAAAACACAGCAACAGCAACAGCAACAACAACAACAGCAAATGAAAATGAAAAGCATCGTCGACGTCGACG